>CAUYQU010012331.1:0-19273 GCA_963574635.1 Cheracebus regulus
ATCTTTATTTCTGCCTTCATTTCATTGTTTTTCCAGTCTTCAATCAGGAGCAAGTTGCTCGGTTTCCATGTAGTTGCCCTGTTTTGAGTGAGGTTCTTAATCTGTAAGATCTGCACATGTACCCTAGAACTTAAAGTACAATTAAAAAAAGAAAAAAGAAAAGAAAAAGAAAAAAATGTTATTTGTGTTAGCATGTATTAGGTTTATTATTCTCTAAATAAATAAATATTTTTAAAGTTTCAAAAAAAAAACGAAGCCTTGGTTTTAGATGACTGCCCATAAATTAGATTTTTCTTTTCAATATCCAAAAAGCTTAGTGGAAGATATTTTGAGTCATGTGTACAGCCTGTGGGAACATTTCCTTGAGATGTCACCCTGGAGTCAAATGTTCCCTTTCTTCTATCTCAGTGATCAGAAGAGACTTGAGTGCTTAAGGCACCAGGTGGCCATTTTTTAATGTGGGGCCACTGGGTTAAGCGTCCTTGTATGTTCTTTGTAAGGGATTCCCTGTGAGATGATTTTACAACATGAGAAATACACTCTGACATACCTGAAAGACCCTAGTCACCTATGGTGTCTTCTGGTCATAATAAGAGATAAAAAAAAATAATAATAATTAAAAAAATAACTTTGGTTCTTATTTTTGTTTCCATAGGAAGCCTTTTATAATTTTGGTCACTCAAGAGGAAAGTTTAGATTTGACAATCAAACAAAGCTTCAGAATCTGGCCAGTTTTACAGATTTCAAATTTTACTTAAACTACAAAGATTCACTTTCTACTTTCAAAGAAAAAGTGTTTTCTTCCTGCCCAACATTTTTAATGAGAGAAAAGGCTATAGAAACTCTAATGAATAATTCAAAACAAGATCTTAACCTCAGAGAAAAGTGAAAATCACAAGTTTCTGGTTAGCAAAATCTCTGGAAAATAACAAATTAGGCCGGGCACGGTGGCTTATGCCTGTAATCCTAGCACTTTGGGAGACCAAGGCAGGGGGATCACAAGGTCAGAAGTTCAAGACCATCCTGGCCAACATAGTGAAAACTTATCTCTATTAAAAATACAAAAAGAAAAAAAAATAACTGGGCATCGTGGTGTGTGCCTATAGTTCCAGCTTCCGGGGAGGCTGAGGCAGAAGAATTGCTTAAACCCAGGAGATGGAGGTTGTGATGAGCCAAGATCACACCACTGCATTACAGCCTTGACAACAGAGTGAGACTCAGTCTCAAAAAAAAAAAGGAGAGAAAAGAAAGAAAGAAAGAAGAAAGAAAGAAAGAAAGAAAGAAAGAAAGAAGGAGGGAGGAAGGAAGGAAGGGAAGGTTGGTTCTACCTAGCAGTAGAGCTTCAATTCCAACTCGGTTGAGTTAGAAAGTCTATATCTTGAATGCATTTTGAACCTCAACCAAGCTGAGAGTTTCAGCTCTCCAAAAGGGGCTTCCTTATCAGATATTGCCCATTGAGTCTAGTAAGGTTGGATGAGTGAAAGTCATTTTGCTGGTATCAGAGCTCTGCTTGTTAACTAAGATTTGGGTATCACTGGAGGTCTATTTGGGTTCCTTCATGGTCACCAAAATGTCACCTTAAATTAGATTTAAAAAACATGATTATGTTTAGAGTTTATCTCAGTTCAAAGCATTAGGATAGTCACCCAGGAAACACAAACTTCAAATAAATGTGATCAGCATCCCAAAATGGGAAAGCTAAGGTTTCACTCACACAGCCAGAAACAGAAATGTTTAATAGGGTTGCAATAAGACAAGTGAATATATTAAGGTAATTTGATTGATTACGGCTTGCTATATTCCAAGAAAGATTGCTTAATATTTTGTGAGAAAAGGTAACAGTTTTTAGGGGTCTTTTCTATGGTAGCCTTTAGTCTTCCCTAATAATTTACAGAAAAAAAATGAGGTAGAGATTTCATCTGGAATTGGAGAAGAAGTTACAGATGCATCCTATGTGACTTAGGCCAGGAAGTCATATTCCTCTCAGGTCTTAAATAATTTAAAGTTCCAATAACATTAAGCTTGAATTATTTAATTTCACAAGGCTATGTAAAGATAGTGGAATTGCTTGGTCATGAGAAGTTATTTTATTCTAATTTAGTAGATCTTCCCAGTTTTTCTAAGTGCCATCAATTTACCCACATTTTACAAGCAATGTATGAGAGTTTCAGTTGTTACAGAACTTTGCCAACTCAGGTTACTAACAATCTTTCTTATGTTAGCCATTCTGATGAGTGTATAGTGCCTGTATTACTTAGTTCTTCCTTGATTAATAATAGGGGACTATACATATGTGTGTTTTAATTGAATATCTGAATATCTTTATGAAGTTATCCTCAAGTTTAATTCTTCATTTTTCATTTGTATTATCTCCCTTATTCTTATTAATTAGTATATTTTCTTACAGATTTATATATTCTGGGAGAATATTTGTAAGACTTTTATGAGTTGTATTTATTGCAAATAATTCATCTGTTCTTTGATTTAACATTCATATTGGTATTCTTTATGAACAAAATTCTTAATTTTCATGTAAAACAGTATGTTATACTAAATAACTCTATATTTATATCTGTAATTTTCACAAATTAGCTTTTATCAGTTAGGTTGTATACTACTTTTCTGTGTATAGTGTTTGGTAGGGGTCACAGATAATTTTCTTTTATTTCTGTATATACTTCATACCCTTATTTATTTAAAGCTGATCATTTTGTAATGTAAACATTGCTATAAATCAAGAGCATATTTATTATATAGGTGTAGTTTTGGTCTATTTATTCCGTTGTACTTCTACATTTGTCTTTCTTCATGCAAATATTATGTTGTCCTATTTGCTGTGTTTGTCCTAATTACAGTAAATGTTGATAACTGATCTGTTAAGTATGTTTACAAACTTTTTTTTCTGTTATCAAGAATGTCCCAGTGATTCTTAGTCATTTATTTTTGTTACCATACATATTATATGATCAGCTTTTTATTTCAAATTCAAAATTCTGGTAATGTTGTGTTTGGGAAAACACTGAATTTTTAGATAAATATGGGGAGCATATATCTTTACCTCTCTCTATCCATGATGTTAGTATATCCCTCAATTTACTTAGATCTTCTTATAGGTTTCCTAATGCTTCATAATTTTCTTTTATAGGTCTTGCACATATTTGGTTGGGTTTTGTATCAGTTAGCTTTGGTTTATATAAAACATCTCAAAATTTATCAGCATAAGACACCATACAATTTTTTCGGTCATAATTCTATGCATTGACAAATCGGCTGAATCTCACTGGGGTGGTTTTACTGGTGTGGATCTTGCTTAGCTCATTCTGGTTGGATTCCCTCCTGGTTTTGTGATAAGCAGCCAGGAAAGCTTGGAACTGACTTCTCTAAGATACTTGGGTAAGATGACTCTTCTAGCTACATGTGGTTTATAATCATTAGGAGGCTAGTTTAGATTTTTTCATAGGTAAAGGTGAGAAGGACCCAAATGAATCTGTAAAACCTTGCAAAACTCTTGATATTTAGACTCAGAAGTTGAACAATGTCACTTAATTGGACAAATGTACTCATTGGGCCTAGTCAGAATCATACTGTGAAGAAAAATACCCTTTCAAGGCAAAATCTGATAATAATTTTATTATTGTATTCTGCAATCATGAAAAATTTACTTATTGATAATATTATATAGATTTCTTTTTTTTTTTTTTGGATTTTGTCTACATAAATAGGTCATCTCTAAGAAATGATGTATTTATTTTCTCTTACCCATCCTATTCTTTCACTTTTTTCTTCCTACAATGTTTTCAAGTTAATTATGCTAATTCCTTTCCTGTTTCTCTTTTCACGAGGTTATCAGTATTACATGTTAAATTATGATGATGTATTAGTCTGTTCTCACTCTACTGATACAGACATACCCAAGACTGGGTAATTGGTAAAGGAAAGAGGCTTAATTGGCTCACAGTTGCACAGTGCTGGGAGGCCTCAGGAAACTTACAATTATGGCATAAGGGGAAGCAAACACATTCTTATTTACATGGCAGCAGGAAGGAGAAGTGCTGAGCAAAAGGGGAAAAGTCCCTTGTAAAACTGTCAGATCAGATCTTGTGATGAGTCACTCTATCACAAGAACAGCATAAAGGTAACTGCCCCTATGATTAAATTACCTCCCACCAGGTGCCTCACACTGCAATACATAGGAATTACAGAAACTACAATTCAAGATGAGATTTGGGTGGGGATACAGCCAGACCATATCAGATGCATTATTATTAACTAACGATAATACTTTGTTCAAATTTTCTTATTTTATACCCAGTATGTTCTTGGAAGCAATACCACAGAATTCAAGTAATATTTCATCCTATCACAGGAAGCAAATGTATTTTTGACATAAGTTAATAGTGTTAATGTTAAGGCTGGTCACCAGGCTGACACAGTGTTTGCCAGACTTCCACATCAGAAATTTAAGTTCTCTGCCCCCATCTTCCATACTGTATGATTTGAAAGGATTCAAATTAGCCCATATTTAAGGAAGGAGAGAATTATGTTCCATCTTCTTGAGGGCATATTATCTATGTACATTATTAGAATCACTTTACATCAGTGATTTGTTTATTTTCTTTCACTTATAATTTTATTCAATTATGTATTTGTATCCACATTTATGCATGTAATTATGCATGAATATTTTTACTTTGAGCTATAATAAAATACTCCTTTTTTTTTTTAACTCTGATTATTCCAGCTTTAGCCATTGAGTGCTATTTCAGTAGGCTGCAGTGTATCTGTGACATACTCCATAATTGGGATTTTGGAAGTCTTTTGGTGCACTGTAGGACACCCAAGATTTATCTTGTATATTTTTCTGTTCCCATCTTAGACATAGTGATTTCTCCAAAGAGCACAGATTCCTTTTTTTGAAAATAGCATTAGAAGCCAAGATCTGAATGTTATCTGTGCTTATTGACACTGGAGTATTTTGAATCTAGGGTCTCTCCGATGGCAGAACAATTATATGTATATATGTATACTGACATATGCACACAAAATATCTGTACATAATTCTATACATATCCTTTTGTATCTATATTAAACGAAATATAAATTTATATTGATTTTCCAATATTAATACATTGACACAATGATCATTCTAGTCTCATCCTTACTTGTTTAGCCTCAGACTCCAACAGTGAAAAACATGAATGGTATTCATCATTTAATTATTGTATTCTAGTGTACAAGTTTAGTGGCTTCAGAATTATTAAACAATACCTGTGTAAGAAACAAATTTATGATGTAGGGTACAGTGATTATATGAAGTTCTTCTTACTTTTAGTTGTACAGTCTAAACATTTCCAAAATTACTTAGGCCTGTACTTTCTCCACAGAATCCATTTCATACTTTTGTTAACAGATTTTTAAAATTATTATTTATATTCCATCTGGAATTACTGGACACTCTAAATATTTTTTAAAATATTTGTATACATTAAGAATCACTCCTTGTGATGCAAAGTTTTGTGAGTTTTGACAGATGTGCAACATAATTTATCCACCATTATAGTGTCTTACAGAATAGTTTCATGTCTCTTACATATCCTCTATGCTTCTCCTTTTCAATCTTCTTTTCTCAAACCTTTGGCAACAACTAATCTGTGTACTATCTCTACAGTATTTGTTTTTTTCTAAAATGTCTTATAATTGGATCATACAGTATGTAGCCTTTTCAGTCTGGCTTTTTTAACTTAAAAATTTGCCTTAAGATTCTTCCACATTCTTGCAGAGCTTAATAGCACTTTCTTTTCAATCATTAAGTAGTATTTCATCGAATGAAAATCTCACAGTTGGTTTATTCATCTATTGAAGGACATAGGTGTTTCTTTTACTTAGGGGCCATTAAGAAAAAGAGACTATCAACATTTATAAGCAGGTTTTTATGTAGACATGTGTTCTCAAAGTGATTGAATAAATACTGTAAGTTCGATTTCTAGATCACATGGTAAAGAAACAATTAGCTTTGTAATAAACTGCTGAACTATTTTCCAAATTGATGATACTATTAGCATTTCTAACAACAATGGATAAGAGTTCCTCTTGCTCCACATCTTCAGCATTTAGTATTGTTAGCTATACTGTATTTTAGTCATTCTAACAAGCATGCAGTGACATTTCATATATTTTTTGTTTTTGTTTTTGTTTTGTTCTGTTTTTGTTTTTTGAGAGAATCTCACTCTGTTATCCAGGCTGGAGTGCAGTAGCGCAATCTCTGCTGACTGCAACTCCACTTCCCAGGTTCAAGCAATTCTGTGCCTAAACCTCCCAAGTAGCTCAGATTACAGGCATGTGCCACCATGACTGGCTATTTTTGTGTATTTTTAGTAGATGTGGGGTTTTAGCACACTGGCCAGGCTGGTCTCGAATGCCTGACCTCAAGTGATCTGCTTGCCTTGGCCTCCCAAAGTGCTGGGATTACAGATGTGAGCCACCGCACCTGGGCATTGTTGTTTTAATTTTAATTTTTCTAACAACAAATGATTTTATCTTTTTAGATAACCATTACCACCTGTTCTTAAATATGATTTCTTTTCATATTTAAGAAATTGCGTCATTGGTTTTCATCATTGCTGAGGGTTAAGAGTTCTTTATATATTTTGATTATAAGTCCTTTATCTAATATGTGTTCTCAACAGACAGTGTAGCAAGCATGAATTATTGTCTACCAGGGAAATTCTTAAGAGATTCACAGCCCAGTGTTTATACTAGGGCTGATCATGTAGGTACCTTCTGCTAGCGTATGTCAAATTTTCTGACTCCCAGAAAAAAAGTAAGTGTTAGGCATAAACGACATTGTTTCTACAAACAGTTAATCAAAATAAGCCATTTTTATTAGGTAATGATGTAAAGATTTCCAAATCCAAATCCAAGTTCCCAAGTACAAAATTACCCTTGTATGTATCTTTCTAAAAATAGCAATCTCAGTCTTGCTAATTGTTCTGACACTTTAAAATTTCAAATTTCAATTATAATAAGTTAAAAATAATTCCATTTTTACTATTTTTTTAATTTTCAGAATAATTTCAAGTGTTATTTTAGATTCAGGTGGTATACGTGCAAGTTTGTTACATAGGTGTATTGCATGATGCTGTGGATTTAAGAACAAATGATCCTGTCACGCAGGTAGTGACCATAGTACCCAATAGTTAGTCAACTATTATCCTCCCTTCCCCTTTTAGTATTCCCCGGTGTCTATTGTTGCCATCTTTATGTCCATGAGTACCCAACGTTTAGCTCCCACTTATTAGTTAGAATATGTGGTACTTGGTTTTATGTTTCTAAATTGTCTTAGGATAATGGCATCTAGCCATATCCAAGTCTTTTCAAAGTACAAGATTTTATTCTTTTTTTATGACTGTGTAGTATTCCATGGTATATATGTATCATATTTTTTTTTTCTTATTCACTATTGATGGGCAACCAGGTTGATTCCATGTCTTTGCTATTATAAATAGTGCTACGATTAACATATGCATGCATATGTTTTTTTAGTAGAACAATTTACATTCTTTTGAATATATGCTGATTAATGAGATTTCTGGGCCAAATGGTAGTTCTAAGTTATTTGAGATATATTCACACTGTTTTCCAGTGACTGAACTAACTTAAATTTCCACCAGCAATGCATAAGCATTCCCTTTTCTTAGCAGCCTCATCAGCATTTATTGTTTTGCAGTTTTTAAAATAGGCATTCTGACTGATATGACATGGTACCTCATTGTGGTTTTGACTTGCATTTCTCTGATTAGTGATGTTGTGCATTTTTTATATGGTAACTGGCCACTTCTATGTCTTTTTTATTATTATAATTTAAGTTCTGGAGTACATGTACAGATCATGCAGGCTTGATACATAGGGATACATGTGCCATGGTGGTTTGTTGCATCTATCCCCTCATCATTTACATTACATGTTTCTCCTAATGTTATACCTCCCCAATATCCCAACCTCTGCTATCCCTCCCTTATACCACCCACCCACCCAACAGGCCCTGGTGGGTAATATTACCATACCAGTGTCCAAGTGTTATCACATTGCAATTCACGTCTATAAGTGAGAACATGCAATGTTTGGTTTTTTTGTTCTTGTGTCAGTTTGCTAAAACTGATGGTTTCCAGCTTCATCTGTGTCACTACATAGGACATAAACTCATCCTTTTTTATGGCTGCATAGTATTCCATGGTGTATATGTGCCACATTTTCCTTATCTAGTCTATCATCGATGGGCATTTGGGTTGGTTCCAAGTCTTTGTTATTGTAAACAGTGCCAAAATGAACATGCATGTTCATGTGTCTTTATTATAGAATGTTTTATAATCCCTTGGATATATACCCAATCATGGGATTGCAGGGACAAATGGTATTTCTATTTCTAGATCCTTGAGGAATTGCCACACTGTCACACAATGGTTTATTTACACTCCCACCAAAAGTGAAAAGCATTCCTATTTTTCCACATCCTCTCCAGCATCTGTGGTCTCCTGATTTTTTAATGAATGCCATTCTAACTGGAATAAGATGGTGTTCCAATGTGGTTTTGATCTGCATTTATCTAATTACCATTGATGATGAGCATTTTTTCATATGTTTTTTGGCTGCATAAATGTCTCCTTTTGAAAAGTGTCTGTTCATATCCTTCACTCACTTTTTATGTGGTTCCTTTTTTTGTAAATTTAAGTTCTTTGTAGATTCTGGATATTAGTGTTTTGTCAGATGGGTAGATTGCAAAAATTTCTTCCCATTCTGTTGGCTGTTGGTTTACTCTAATGGTTTACTTCCCATACTGTTGGCTGTTGTTACATTTGCTGTACAGAAGCTCTTAAGTTTAATTAGACCTCATTTGTTTATTTTGGCTTTTGTTGCCATTGCTTTTGGTGTTTTGGTCATGAAGTTCTTGCCTATGCCTATGTCCTGAATGGTTTTGCCTAGGTGTTCTTCTAGGGTTTTTATGGTGTTAGGTCTTATGTTTAAGTCTTTAATCCATCTGGAGTTAATTTTAGTGTAAGGTGTCAGGAAGGCGTCCAGTTTCAGCTTTCTGCATATGGCTAGCCAGTTTTCCCAAGACCATTTATTAAATAGGGAATCCTTTCCTGATTCCTTGTTTTTGACAGGTTTGTCAAAGATCAGATGGTTGTAGATGTGTGGCATTAATTCTGAAACCTCTGTTCTGTACCATTGATCTCTATTTCTGTTCTGGTACCAGTACCACACTGTTTTGATTACTGGAAAAATCTCTGACAGTCATGATTATATTATTATGGCACCCTTCCATGTCCTGAAGCAGGATCAGAAAATGGAAAACAGTACTCACCTTGAGCTGTTTATATTTTCTAAATCATCTATTTACTAATAAATATTTACAAGTAATAATAAGTAGAGATAAATTAAACTCTCAGGTAATCTTCAAGAAGGCATATGTTGTATTATTGTACATGAGATGTTCATATATTAAGGTCCTTCACAATGTAACCAAGACATTATGTCCTATGAATAAAATATGAGAAGTTTTATGATAGTGTGAATGTTAGAAAATGACCATGTGGCTTATTTATTATACCAGCTTGAGCATTATTACTGGGAAAAATTCAAATAAACATTTCCTCATTGTTCTATAATATCTGTCAGAGGACCACAGCAGACTTATAGATCTTAATGTGAGAATTCAGAAGAGGATCATTTTCCCTGCACGTGGAAGTTTAAAGCTGTATGATTAAGGAATCAATTGCCTTTCACTTCATGTAACTAGAGACTTACATAAAATAGTAATAAAATATTCTGAAACCCTGGCTCCTACCAGCTTTATGTCAATGATTAGTGACTGAGGGTATGGAAGACAGGTCTTAAAATGTCAATATTGTTTGTCTTAAGAACTCAAACTTAGCTAAATTCCATGAAGTTCTGAAGGAGGCAAACTCCTTTCCTGGGAGGCCAATACACATGTATAATGTAACTTCATATCAATATTCCAGAAACACGATTGGATTATGCTAACACTACAAAAGAGAATAAGACACAAATTACTAACAGTAGATCCAACTTTGATTCAATATAAAGGAATACGGAAAGATTGAGTGGAAAGTTAGTCCAAGCGGTATATAAAAATGAAGATAATAAGAGGCATCAGAGATTTATACTAAAGTAGAAATGAGAGACATAAGAAACAAATTGACTGTTAAGGAATAAAAAGGAAGCTGGAAATTTATTTAATTAGGAAAACAGTCAAATATTATTATAAATAAATGAATAATGGCAATCAAAGATTTTGAGCTGCCAAAGATGAATAACAGTAACTATAATTCTCATGGTTAAAAATCTGCCAATAATGCCTAAGCATCAGAGAAAAGCAGGCTTGAATTCATATCATTGCACTAAGAACAACTTGCAAAGCTATATATATATATAAAGAAAACACAGTCAAGCCAATATTTGGCAATGTTTTTCATCTTAAGGACATTTTGTATTTGAAAGCAAATGAGAGGCTGAGAGACTGAGCAGAAATTGCTCATGGATCAGTGGGTAACTGTGAAAAGAAACTCAGCATCTGAGGGAGATGGTCCTAAGGAAACACTCTCAGCTTTTGATTAAGAAACAATTAAAGGTAAATTGAAAATAAACCAGACATAACAAAGAATAACACCTAGACTGAAAGTGTTCCATACCTAGGTTACTTGACAGAATCAAAGTAAATTTTCTCTGAGAGAATGTTACCTCCTCTACAGCAAGCTTGCTGTGGTCCTTTGACAGATATGATAGAACAATGAGGAAATGTTTATTTGAATTTTTCCCAATAATAATGCTCAAGTTGGTACAATAAATAAGCCACATGATCATTTTCTAGTACTTACACTATTATAGAAGTTCTCATATTTTATTCATAGGATATAATGTCTTGGCTACATTGTGAAGGGCTTTATGAACATCTCATGTACAATAATACAACATATGCCTTCTTGAAGATTACCTTAGAGTTTAATTTATCTTTATTTTTTATTATTTGTAAACATTTAATAGTAAACAGATGATTTAGAAAGTATAAGTAGTTCAAGGTGAGTACTGCTTTCCATTTTCTGATCCTGCTTTAGGACATGCAAGAATGCCACAATAATATAATCATGACTGTCAGGAATCTTTCCAGACACTAATAATAAATGACACAGAAAGTCAGAGACAGTACTAGGCATCAGTTTATTCCAAATTTGATCAAAATCAGAAGTTAGGAGGAGGAGAGGAGACAAAAAATGTTTTTGTTTTTTTTTATAACCCCTTTTATACACATATGCCTGTTTCTGTGATGAAATAGAATTCATTCACTAAAAAGTACAGTGTATTTTGATTAAAATTTGCCTGATGTTAAATATTTCAGAAGTAGAATTATGTTTAATTATTTCAGCAG
Organism: Cheracebus regulus; assembly: GCA_963574635.1. Lineage (NCBI taxonomy): Eukaryota > Metazoa > Chordata > Mammalia > Primates > Pitheciidae > Cheracebus > Cheracebus regulus. Next base: position 11,444 of record CAUYQU010012331.1, read on the forward strand.
CATCTAAACTTTTCAATAAAGTATTTCATTCTAATGTAATAACATATTTAGGAACTTGTTTATTAAACACTTTAGCTAGCATAGGAAGAAGAGAAGGAAACTAATATGCTATGAACTTGGACCTATAACACATACTTTTCATACTATTTTGCATTTGTATATTTAAAGAGAAACATTAACATCAGGTCTTAAACTGTAAAAATTGTGTCAGAATTATATAAATAGGAAAAGAAAGATTTCAAATATATCTTGGAAAAGTAATATGTATTTTTAAAATTTGAAGAATAATGCAAAATACATTCAGTAAATGTAATCATATGTATTTTTATAAGGGAAAGGCAGCAGGAGATGTCAAACATGCAGGATAAGATGAAATAAAGAAGTAGCCAAATAGATTTGAAGACACTGGCCTTGAGGGTTGAAGTGAGAAGTGAGAAATGCTGGCAGCCAACAGAATCTGGGAGATTTAAGGAATAGACTCTATAGTAGGGCCACCAGAGGAAGAATGGCCCTGTGGACACCATTATTTCATTAATACTGAGTTTAGATTTCTGACCACCTAAACTGTGATAAATAAATTTCTGATATGTTAACTATGATATTGGTAGTAATTTGTTACAGCAGCTACAGGTAACTAATGCAGATAAACTGTCTTTCAAAGCTACTATAACATAGGTATGTATGGGTGGATTTTATTTTCTTAAACTTTATTAGTAATATCATTTCTAAACAATGTTGGAATTAGGGGTTTCTCAAGGTTTAGGCAAATTTATACCAGATTATGGATAAAATATTTTATAATAGCTACCCGTACAACAAACATGAATGCAGTTGTAATGAGATAAATATATATATAAATAATTGCTTGAAAGTTAAAATATATTAAGAATATGTAATATACTAATTAATGTTACATATTCATAAACTATTTTTATATTAATTATCACATATTCATGTATAAGTTGTTTTAATATAAATATATAAAATTGGCATATTATATTACTATATTAATATTCAAATATATTTATATGATATTTATATATCTTATAAATATGTAATATTTATATATTAATATTATCATTTTAATATATTACACAGTATAATTTTTATATATGCTATATTATCCTGATATTTACATATAGAGAATATATGAATATAATTATATTAATATATAATTTATATATTAATATGTTATATTTATATTTATAATTATAATTGACATAATTATGTGTAATTTATATAATTAATATGTGTTTATATATAAATTAATAATTTACATATTAATTAAAACATATTAATATAAATTAATAACTGATATATTAATTAAACATATTAATATGTAAATATATTTAATGTTCAAGCAATTATTTATCTTTTCATGCTTATTTGATTCTCTTAGCATTCTGTATACTTTATGAAAAAAAGATAATTTATTTTTTCTAGCTGTCTGTTCCTTGTCTTTTATCCATTTTATCTGCATAGAAAAAACAAGTTAAGATTCTAGATTCAAAAAATTTACCTCTAAGGACACAGAGAATATATTACGATGGCTTTTTTGAAACAAAGACCGAAACACTTTATAAAATAATTTTAGAGGTCAATGTATGCACAAAAAAACATACAGGCCAAGTGAAATAGTTTACTTCAGAGGCTTATTTTCCATCTACTATGTTAATTGAAACTTTATAATAGTGAGATATAATTAATAATTCCACCAACACTAATAGAGCAGTTTCTGTGTTCAAATATAATATAAGGAATCAGAGAAAATTGTAAGGCCATCAGTCAGGAAACCAGAAAATAAGCTAGGACATTCACATTGGGAAATTAAAGAAAATTTAATGAAGAAACCACCTGAGATGGTTAGCAAGAACTTAAGAAAATCAAGAGTATCCATGGTCCTATGGTCCAGGAATCCCAAGAGAAAGATGAGCAGAAGCATCCAGAACTCAAATCACAAGGCAGCAATAGTTATCAGAAGAGCGAAACATGAAATTGAGTGTTCTTTACACTTGAGCTCTTAAAAACCATATACTCAGTTGTATCACAGATAGGTGGAGGTTTTTGATATTCAAGAGAATTGCTGTGGAGTGTGGCATGTTCTGAGAACCATCCACTCCAGTGTGTTAAAGTGTGCCTTTATTTTTAATTTTTAATTTAAATTTATTAACTTTATTTTTAATTTATTTTTAGTTTTTATTTTTATTTTTTGAGATGGAGTCTTGCTCTGTGGCCCAGGTTGGAGGGCAGTGAGGCAATCCCGGCTGACTGCAACCCCCGCCTACCTGCCGGGTTCAAGCGATTCTCCTGTTTCAGTCTGCCGAGTAGGTGAGACTACCTGCACACGCCGCCACGCCCGACTATTTTTTTTTTTTTTTGGATTTTAGTAGAGATGGGGTTTTACCATGTAGGACAGGCTGGACTCAAACTCCTGACCTTATAATCCACCTGCCTTGGCCTCCCAAAGTGCTGGGGTTACAGGCGTGAACCACCGAGCCAGGCCGGAAGACATTTATCATACTTGGTCTGCAGCTTCATAAACTGCAGCATCAGCTTTCCTGATCTCTGGTCCCCCAGTTTTTTGCAAGAGGCATGCAAGCCATTAGTACATACTAAATCCTGTATGTCACATCTATACAAAATAGCTTTTGCTCTACCAACTGAAACCGAATGATTATGTTTCTAGGAATGCTTCTTTCTGTTTGTAGAAAGAAGTCTCAACTTTGTGAAGTTTAGAAGGATTTTCACAATGTACATTTAATTTTGTCTTCAATTCTCAGTGACATCTACTTTTTGTACACCATACTCCATAAATATTGAACTATTTACAAGTGCCAGGAATTAATTTTATTTCAAATAATAATAATAGAGATATAAGATAAAATGTAATATAAATAGAAGTAAAAATTAATGAATTAAGAATGTTTTTAAAACATGAAATTTATCATGAATGAATAAGAGTAACAAGAAAATATACCAAAAATAAAAATAAAACTCTCCAGAATCTTCTAGGTTGAAGAAGGAAAAATTGAAGAGAATGACATAGAAATGATACAAAAGGAATCAATATGTGGACAACATTGAGAGCTAAACAAATATCTTAATTTTTAAATTGTGAAAATGCAATGAGTTTAATAAATAAAATTAAGTTGGTTTCTAAAATTAAATTGGCACTATGATGAAAAGCCATAATTTCAACTATGAACAGGAAAGTAGTAAGTTCAAAAATAGATGGACAAAGAGATTGATACCAGACTTCTTACTAGTGAAATTAAGTGTTAAGATGCAGTGAAGTAATATATTTAAAGAAGTAAGAGAAAATATTTGCCTATCTAGGTGTCTAATTCCAGTAAAATCTAAAGCTCTAATTCAGTAGTAAAAATTAAATTCTAACATAAATATAAATGGAGCATATCTTTATAAAAGAAGAAAGATACCAGACCTTGTAGTGAGAAATTATTTAAAATGTCAAACATTTACTAATATATTAATCTAATTTAAATTACTTACTATTTATTAACTGTAAGATTATGTAGAAATATTTTGATTTTAAAAAAGTCCTTACACATATGTTTTAAGCAAAAATTATATAGAAGTTAAGAATGTTTTGCAGAATGAAAATAACCGAAGGAGTTACTTCCAAAACAAATTTATACTTTGTGAAAAAGATTATGTATGATAAAATTTTAAGAATAACAACTGGAAAATAAAATGTAATAAACAAATATAATAAAGGCCTTTCAAAAAATGGAGGTTAAAATATGAGAAAAAATTGAAGAAAAGTTTATAATTTCAAAAATAGGGCATGAAGAAGAAAAAATGAGGAACATATTAAACTGAAAACAAAATACAAATGGCAAGTATTTTATTTTTAGTTAAACATTATAAAAGTGAGTATATTAAACTCTCATAGATTGAAGTTTAAGTGTTCAGATATATAACTCACAAAGACATTACTTACAACAAAATGAAATAATAAGAATAAAAACATGGGCAGAGTTCAGAGATCTATGGGAAATTCCTAAGTAAAATAATTCTAATGTAACAATATTTGTATAAGGCAAAATAGAATCAAAGGAAGAAAACATTAAGAGGATGAGAGAACTACATAAGTACAAAATTTTAAAAATACATTTTAAAGATTTAATAATCATACACTTATAAATACCTAACAATAAAAATTGGAAGTCTGTAGCATATAATTAGAAGAAAACTCTAAATTCACAATAAAATTTGACATTTAATATACTTTTACTGCAAAATAATAGTCTAATTCAATTTTCATAAATAATAAATACAAATGTTAAAAAAATTTAGATAAAATTTAAAATATTTTAAAATTTATCATATCTTAAATGTCAGTAAATTTCTGACTCATTCCATGTACTATATTCTCTGACCCAATTGCAAAGAATCTAGTGTGGAGTTCTCTCATTCCACTGTTCAGAGATGAATCAATACTCCTTTGTTTATTCATCCAGTATTAAATTGTGCTTCTACAAAAGCACATCACAGCAGTAATACATTCTTCTAGGTAAACTCAGAAAATATATCTAAAATTCTTCTGAGGCCACTATATTTTCCACTTGTTAACTCTTACAATCTTTTGCAAATTGCTGATTTACTGCTGACACAGCAGGCTGAGAGTGTCTGGATTAATTGATGAAGGTGGGGGCTGGAGAGGAGTTAATAATTGTGTAGTCTATAATTTTGCTTTCAAGTATCAGAAGTAAAGTTTGATGCAGCTTGCTGAGGGAGTTGGAAAAGTAAAATATGCAAAAGAAAGCTATAATTTCACTCAAGAAACAAGAAGTAGTAATCACCTGATGTGATTGTATGTATGTGTGCCAGTTTTGCATGAACATGTGTGTGTGAATGTGAAGACGCATATACACACAACAGTCAAAAGCTGTGGAGCCAGAACATTATTTCTCAATGTGTGATATATTCACCACTTGCATTGTCATAAATATAGCTTTATTGTTATCACGCTCTACCTACTAAATTGGAACTTCTGTGGAATGGAGCCAAATAATCTGTCTTTAACGAGCTCTTCAAATTATTAAAATTTAAAAGTCTTTGTTTTAACTAACCAACAGTGTTAAAGAGTCCTTAAGATGAATTTAAATGTAGTGACCCATGCTGCAAAAAAAGTAAGGTAAGGAACTTAAACTTAGTTGTCTGAGATTTACTGGTAGAAGAATGACACAGAATTAAGAATAAATGGTACATCACTGAAGCTTTTTAATATTATGTGAGCCCTTTCTCCCTGCTACCAGAATTGGCTTGAATTTTCTAAACAAGTATAATTTTCTAAACAAGTATAAGATTTCTGTGTTTTCCAAACAATAATGAAAAGACAGAGGGAAATCACAAGAATTACAAAAGTGAAGGACGAAGAAAGAGCCAAAAATAAAGAGTAAGAGAACAAGAAAGCAATGTGTATTGGATATTCATGGTAAAATAAGATGTGGTCTAATTTGTTCCTTTTTTTTCTAGGAAAGAAGCTTCAAAGCCTAAAAACATATACAAATACTTTTAAGAATAGAGACAATATCATAGTTGTCCTGAGGAGGGCAGGAAAGAGATAAGTCTATGTGTGTGTGTGTAGATAAAGTCTGTGGTAGGCAGATTCCAACAAAGCCTGCCCAAGAATCCATCTACTTGCTTCTTATCCATTACTCAGAAGGAATTTCACAAATGAGATTAAATTCCCAAATTTGACCCAGTCAGTTAACTACAAGGCAGTAAATTATTTTGATGAATCTGACCCAGTCAGGTGAGAAGCTCAAAATCAGAAAGAATTTCCCAGCAGAAGACAAGAAGATAGATTCAAACTATGGGAAAGATTCAGCATAACAGATATTTCTATTGCTTACTATGAAATGGAAGAACCTCTTGAGAAGGAACACGAATCACATGTAGGAGCAGAGAACAGCCCTTCACCTGACAATTGGCAAGAATGAAGAGACCATAGACGTACAACTGCAAGGCACTAGATTCTGCCAATATTGTGAATGAGCAACTAATCAGATTCTCCTCCAAGTCTCCAGATAAGATCCTAGCTTGGCCCAACACCTTGACTTGGGGCTTGTGAGGCCATAACCAGATGACTTATCAATGCTTACCTGGATGAGGTACAATATTCTGACCTACAATATTGTGAGATAATAATTAGTTGTTGTTTCAAGCTGCTATATTTTTGATAATTTGTTACTCCAAAATCAAAAACAAATACAAATCCATATAGTCATGCAATAGCTAAAAATGTAAGTTTTACACAAATTCATTACCTTACTGCAAGAGTTAAAATAAAGATACAGAAATTAAGACAGTTTGATACTGGCAAAAGCATGGACAAAGAGATCAATGGGACAGAATAGAGAGCCCATAAATAGACCCACATAAATACACTTTGATCTTCAACAAAGATGCAAAGGAAATGAAATACAGCAAAGGTAATTTTGTCAAAGAATGATGCCGGAATAACTGGACATCAACATGCAAATAATAATAATAATAATAATAATAATAATAATCTACACTTCAAATCCTTCATAAGCATTCACTCAAAATGTCTTGGAGAGAGATCCAAGATGGCCGACTACTAGCAGCTCAGGATTGTAGCTCACAGAGAAAGTGCACAGAATGAGAGGATGCCACACTTTCAGAAAAATTTTTGTTGCTTATGGACTAGGATTCCCAGCAGAGGAGCCCCACGAGTCACCAGCGCGACTCTTGCAGCCGGCTTGGTGGTTTTGCCGGCGCATTGGCACGGTAGTTCTCAGTGCAGAGTAAACGGGACTAGCTTCCCTTTTGATCGATTGTTGGATCTCCGGGAAGGCAAGTAGCGAAGCTAGACCGGAGATTCCCCAAGCAGAATAGGACTACAAATCTTAATGCCGCAGTTTTAGCTGGTGCAGTGGGTTGCTCAGATTTTGACATTGAGAATCAACAAGTTGGACGTCCACTCAGAGACCTAAATTGAAAGTAGGTAAATACAGAGACAACAGGTGGATAATATTACAATGATAGGAAAGAATCAGGGTAAAAAACTGAGAATACCCAGAAGCAGAATGCTTCTCCTTCTACAGGGGATCACAGTTCTTCACCATCAAGGGAACAAGGCCTGATGGAGAACGAGTGTGTTCCAATAACAGAAATGGGCTTCAGAAGGTGGGCGATACGGAACTTTTTTGAGTTAAAAGAACATGTTCTAGCCCAGTGCAAAGAAACTAAGAACGTTGAAAAAAGGTTTGACAAAATCCTAATGAGAATAGACAATTTAGAAACGAAACTGAAGAACACAATAAGAGAACTTCGCTAAGTATGCACAGGTTTTAACAGTTGAATTGATCAAGCAGAAGAAAGGATATCAGAGGTCGAAGACCTACTTAATGATATGAAATGAGAAGACAAGATTCAAAAACAAAGAGTCGAAAGGAATGAGCAAAGTCTCCAGGAAATATGGGACTATGTGAAAAGACCTAATTTATGATTGATTGGTGTACCTGAATGTCATGGAGATGAATCTAAGTTGGAAAATATTTTTCAGGATATTATTCAGGAAAACTTTCCTAACCTAGTAAGGCAGGATAATACTCAACTCCAGGTAATCCAGAGAACACCACAAAGATATTCCTCAAGTAGACCAACTCCAAGACATATAGTTGCTAGATTCACTAGGATTGAAATAAAGGAGAAAATTCTAAGGGCAGCTAGAGAGAAAGGTCAGATTACCCATAAAGGGAAGCCTATCAGACTCACAGCAGACCTCTCAGCAGAAACCCTACAATCTAGAAGAGAGTGGGGGTCAATATTCAATATCCT
>CAUYQU010012334.1:0-18380 GCA_963574635.1 Cheracebus regulus
TGTTGGGGGGAAATAGGGGAGGGACAGTGGGGGGTGGGGAGTTGGGGGGAGATAGCATGGGGAGAAATGCCAGATATAGGTGAAGGGGAGGATGGCAACAAATTACACTGCCACGTGTGTACCTATGCAACAATATTGTATGTTCTTCACATGTACCCCAAAACCTAAAATGCAATAAAAATAAATAAATAAATAAATAAAAATAAAATAAAAAATAAAAAAATTAAAAAAAAGGAAAAAAAAGAACAGTCAGCCCTTTTGTTTTATTAGGGCCTTCAACTGATTGGATAAGGCCCATCCATGTTAGGGAGGGCATTCCACTTTACACTTAGTCTAGCTATTTAAATGTTAGTCTCATCAAAAACACACTCACAATAATACCCAAAATAACGTTTGATGAATTATCTGGACACATCATGGCCCAGTCAAGTAAACACATTAACCATCACAGACACACACCAAGGTATGAAACTGAAACCACTTGTCAAAAACAGGAGGCATAGCATGCAGAGACTAGCAACAAAAACATCCCTTTTGTTCCAAAAAGCAAAGAAGAAAGGCCTAAATGATGAATAATTCCGATTTGTAGGAAGCAATGCTAAACATTATATTAGCAAAGGAAATCCAGTAGCACAATTAAGGAACAACACACCATAATCAAATGTGATTTATTTCAGGAACACAAAGATGAATCAGTGTTTCAGAAAGTCTTTCTAAATATGGCATAAACCCAGAAACCATAAATAAAAGATTTATAAATTAAACCACTTTAAAAAGCTAAAATATCTGCACACTAAAACTATCATAAACAGAAACACTTTGGGGAAATTGTTGCAACTCAAGACACTGAAAAGTGACTGATATTTCTGTATTTATACCTATCTTTCATAAGTCAATAAGAAAAAGCTCAACAGCCCTTTAGAAAAATAGGCAAATTTTATGAAGAGATGGTTTTTTTGTTGTTGTTTTTGGATTTTGGGGGTTGTGATTTTTTTGTTTTTTGTTTTTTTGTTTTGAGACAGGGTCTCACTCTGTCATCGAGGCTGGAGTGCAGTGACACAATCTGGGCTTACTGCAGCCTAAACATTTCTGGGCTCAGATGATCTTCCCCACCTTAGCCTCCTGAGTAGCTGAGATCACAGGTGCATGCCACCACACTCAGCTAATTTTTGTATTTTTGTGTGTAGAGAAAGGGTTTTGAAATGTTGGCCAGGCTGGTCTCAAACTCCTGGGCTCAAGCAGTCCACCCATCTCAGCCTTCTAAAGTGCTGAGATTACAGACATGAGTCACCATGCGCATAGCTAGTTTCTTAGAAAGTAAAAATGGTTTTTATGCTGCTGAAAAAAGTATTCTCTCTCATGATAAGAAAAAAGCAAAACAACGCTAAGATAATTTTTCACCTACCAAATTGGCAAAGATTAAAAAACTGATACACTTTGACAAGCAAGATATATTACTTCAGGGAATGTGTATTGGCACAACCTCTAAGAAAGGCAATGTAACAGCATCTATCACAATTATAAATATACTTACGCTCTAACCCAGCAACTTCACTTTTGGAATTTATCCTCTAAATATTTATTTGCAAAATGATGGATAACCAAGATTAATCAAGGAAGTATTGTTAGTAATATCAAGAGGTTAGAAATAACCTAAATGGCCACCAAGAGGGACTAGTAAATATATTATGGCACATTCATATAACATTATGCAGCTGAAAAAATATGAGATCCACCACATCACGTAGCACAATACCTTGCATATAGCTGCTAAATTAATAAATTACTGAGAGGAAGGAAGAAAGGAAGAGGAAGGATTCTGTGTACTGACATACAGTAACCTCAAAGATATATTATTAAGTGAAAAAAGTAAGGTACAGAAAAATACATATAGTATGCTATTTAAAGATGAAAATGACTTATTAATATATTTGCTTTACTGGGTATATAATATCTCAAGAATCGTACATACAAAATGAATACCATTGACTGGGAAACTCAGGAACTGAGGCATAAGAATAGAAGAGATAGTGCTTTCATTTCAAATTCTTAACCATAGACATGTATATCACCTAAATACAAAAAATAAAATCTGTATTTATTAGAAGGTGATTTTATTTATAAATACATGTTACTGCCAGAGAAACTGCTAAGTAACTCCTTCCACCTAGACCTAAGTCTAAACCCATACAAAGGCATTATAAATAGGCAGATGAGATATTTATGTCCTGTCTACTAGACTATTCCACTGCAGTCCTGCCTTAGCATCTACCACTGCTGGAAACCTTTGTTTGTCCTTACCCATTGTCCACCCTTCCTTGTGTTCAACAGAATATTTGAAGAGAAAAAGGCAGAGAGATCTGGGTACAGACGCTCCCTCACTTACAATGGGGTTACGTCTTGATAAACCCATCATTAAGTCGAACATATCGTAAGTCAAAAATGCACTTAATACACCTAACCTACCCAACATCATAGTTTGGTCTAGCCTACTGTAAGTTCTCAGAACACTTACTTCCATTAGCTTAAAGTTGGGCAAAATCATCTAACACAAAGCCTATTTTGTAATGAAGTGTGATGAACATGGCACATAGTAAAGTACAATATCAGTTGTCAACAGTGGTGGTCGAGTGGCTGACTGAAAGCAGCAGCTTGCTCCCACCTCCAACATCATGATAGAGTGAATATATTGCTAGCTTAGGAAAATACCAAAATTCAACAATCATAGTACAATTTCTACTCGATGCATATTGCTTTTGTGCCATCATGAAGTCAAAAAAAATCTTAAGTTGAGCCATTGTAAGTCAGGCACCATCTGTATTTATTTTCCTAAATTCTACCCTTCCAAGTCATCCCAGGAAGAGCTGCCTTTGTCCACCATGGACCACAGCTCCTGTCAGGGAGCCCTCCCCAAACAGCCTGCCGTGTGTCCACATTCCAGTACCAGCTTCTTCATGCCCTTCTCCCCACCCCGACCACATCATTCAGTTGTAGAGATAGTAGCAGTCCCATTATTACCAGAACCCGATTGTTGGTGTATTCTTTGTAGGTTCCTTGTACCCCAGCCACACCTTTGTAAATACAGTCAGCCCTCCACATCCAAGTGTTCTACATCCATGATTCAACCAAACATGGATCAAAAATATTCCAAAAAATGCACAGTTGCATATGTATTGAACATGAACAGACTCCTTTTTCTCATCATTATTCCCTAGACAATACAGTATAACAACTTTTTATGTAGTATTTACATTGTATTGGGTATTATAAAACTTATTGTAATCTGGAGATGATTTAAAGTATATGGGACAGGCCAGGCATGGTGGCTCATGCCTATAATCCCAGCAATTTGGGAGGCCAAGGCGGGTGGATCACTTGAGATCAGGAGTTCAAGATCACCCTGGCCAACACGGTGAAACTCTGTCTCTACCTAAAATACAAAAATTAGCCAGGCGTGGTGGTGAGCATCTGTAGTCCCAGTCACTTAGGAGGCTGAAGTGGGAGAATTGCTTGAACTCGGGAGGCAGAGGTTGCAGTGAGTTGAGATCATGCCACTGCACTCCAACCTGGGCAACACAGCAAGACTCTGTCTCAAAAAATAATTTAAAAAATAAATATACAGGACAATGTGCATAGGCTGTATGCAAATACTATGCCATTTTATATAAGGAACGAATCCTTCAAGGACACCAGGGGATAACTATAGTTCCTTTTTAAATCTCTTCTCAAATTATCCACTTTGAATATGCCATTTCATTCCAGGCCCTAAGTGATAAATCATTTCATTAGTTAGTTCTTAAACTAATATTTCCACTTTTATCTTAATTCTTTGCTCCTCTTTTTCCCAAGTTGCAATTCAAAATTCATTTACCCTCAAACTGGTATTCTTTCTTTACATTTCATAACACTGACTAAAATATACACAGAATCCTAGTTGTATTCATTTTCACCTGTATCTTTTCAGCATTCAAGTTACATTTGGAAGATCACTGCTGAAAAAGATTTTTTTCATCTCCTCCTCATAAATCAGAAAAAAATATTTGGCACCAGGTGGTTTACAGCTTTGCTTAACAAGTGAGTGACCAGGATGGAAAGTTAGACCTATGGGAGGCAGCAGGGCCAGCTTTATGGTCATATGACCTGTGCAGTGACTACACTTAGAAGAGCCCCAGACTTGGTTTAATGCACTGCTGTCATCATTTTGAAAATATTCTTTGAACAAAAACCTCTGCATTTTTATTTAACATCGAGTCCCACAGAATCATGGTAGGCAACTTTTAAGATGGTCCCTAAAGGTAGGCAGCCTTTAAGATGGAGGGGGATAGGGAGAAAAAAAGATGGTCCCTAGTGGTCCCCACTTTCTGATGTTCACAGCCTTGTATAACCCTCTGCCCTTGTATGTGAGCTGGACCTACTGACTCAACGTCTAACAAACAGAATGCCAACAGTAATGAAATGTCACTTCCAGATTAGATTTAATAGACTGTGGCTTCTATTTTATATTTCTCTCTCTCTCTCTTTCTCTCTCTCTGTCTCTCACTCTCTCAATCTAAAGAAGTTAGCTGCCATGTTATAAGCTATCCTGTGGAGAGGCCTTCATGTCAACAAATCATTGTCTTCAGCGAACAACCAGTGAAAAGCTGCGCCCTGCCAACAGCCATGACAGTGAGCTTGGAAGCATATCATCCCCCAGTCAAGGCTTCAGATGAGACTGTAGTCCCACCTGACACCTTGTTTGCAGTCTGTGAGAAATCCTGAGACTGAGGAACCCAGATAAGCTGTACCTGGACTCCCGACCTGCAGAAGCTGTGAGATAATAAATGATTGTTGTTTAAGCTGTTAGTAGCTTAAATTTAGATTTCAGGGTAGTGCATTATGCAGGAATAGATAACTAATATAAATTCCCAAGATAAGCTTATTGCCATATGAAGTTTTTAAATAGATTATAAAATTTAAAACACAGATGTTACAAAAATATAGCATTTTCATTCATTGTTAAGACTCGGAGAATCTGATCTATACTTGATTTGTAGTGCAATCTCAGTTTTTGCTGGACCACAAGTAGTTTATTGCCCTTTGACAAAATCTCAACGAAGTAACACCAGTGCCACCCCCTACCCTTTCCAACCACATCCATTAATGAAGAAATGTGTACCTTAACAAAGTACATTTCACTTCATTAGGTACCAAAGAACATACTTTGCTTTCCTGGGTGTGTATGATAGAGTGAAATGTTTTCTGAGCTCGGGCTAGTGAGTAAGAAAACTACACACTGCTTACCTTCCCCAAGTTTGTTTCAGGTAATCCTCTGTGATTTCTATGCCATTAACCCTTTATTTTTTCAGTGCTGTTTTTTTTGTTTCAAAGAAATTAGTTTAATTATTTTCCAAAGGATAAACAACATGAAATTACAAAACTACTAGCAGATGCTAAAACAAGTTTTCTTAGGATTCCAGGAGAATAAACAGTCTGGTAACTGAAGGTATGATCTAGATCTGGTTAAAACCATAAACCCCAAATTGTATGTTAGTCACATTGCCCCTGTATTTCTTCTGAAATGCAACTATTTCTATGTAGTTTTCTTAGACTATCTCTAAGTAAATGACCCAATATGCCAAAGCAACTCATCCTTTAAAAGTAATTCAGCTAATATGAAACACCAACGTAGGCTAAATAAAGGTAAACCACAAATACAAGCATTATATTCTAAAATAGACTTTATCAATCTTGTATCAACACTGAACTATATTTTCAATTTCATGTTTTTAATCTCTTACAGTGCCTAATCCAGTCCTAAAAAAAATATTTACTAGTAAACAAGTATAGAAAGAAGGAAGGTAAATAGGGGAAGAAGGAAGGAGGATTTTATTGGTGTGAAAGATAAGTATTATTTTAACATTTCCTTAAAATTTCCTAAGTATTATGGTCTGAATACGTCCTCCAAAATTCATATGTTAGAAACTTAATCCCCAATGCCTTTTGCAGGGAGGCATTTAGGTCACAAGGCCTCCACCATCAGGAATGAGCTGATCCTGTTATAAAAGGGTTTGACAGGTCAGGCAGGGTAGCTCACACCTGTAATCCCAGCACTTTGGGAAGCCGAGGAAGGCGGATCACTTGAGGCCAGGAGTTGGAGACCAGCCTGGCCAACATAGAAAAACCCCATCTCTACTGAAAATATAAAAATTAGGTGGGTGTAGTGGTGCACACCTGTAATCCCAGCTACTCTGGAGTACAAGAATCACTTCAACTCAAGAGGTAGAAGTTGTAGTGAGCCAAGATTGTGCCACTGTACTCCAGCCTGGGTGACAGAGTGATACTCTTCGCAAAATTAATTAATTAATTAAAATAAAAAAATAAAAGGGCTTGACAGAGAAAATTCACCCCTTTTGCCCTTCAACTTTCTGTGTGACGACCCAGTATTTCTTCCCTCCAGAGGACATAGCTTTTAAGGCACCACCTTGCTAGTAAAGAGCACCTCTCAGAAAATCACTTTCTGGTGTCTTGATCTTGGATTTCTCAGCCTCCAGAACTGCAAGAAATAAATTTCTGTTCTTTAAAAATTACCCAGCCTGTGGTATTTTGTTATAGCAGGACAAACTGATTGAGGTACTAAGTATTTCTTACTATTTTGTTCATTCTTATTTATCCAGTTTTCATAGGTACAAAGGTAGTTTGAAGCTTAGACAAAAATTAGTAACATTTCATTTTTAAAGACACTGAACATAATTCTATATGCTTGCATACCAATGAGATTATTTGCATAAAAGTACTTTTGAACTGTTCAAAGATATATAAGGTATTAAATTCTATAATTGTTTTTATTATTATCAAAATGGTGACCTTTCCCTAACCTACACAGTGTAAAAGAAATCTTAAAGGTAACAACACATAAAGCAAGAAATTCAGAAACCCACATTTCCTCTTTTAAAATGTTTCATATATTAAAGTGACTGCTGCATGACAACAAAAAGTATATTTGTATATGCAAAGCACTTAATGTTTAGTGTCTTTGGTTCTGTGGATGAACTTCAGAGGATCCATGAACTCTCTTTGTCTTTTTGGTATCAGTAAAATTTTTCTTATTTTTAAAACATTAACACAAATTTAAGAAATCAATATTGGGTCGGGCACGGTGGCTCACATCTGTAATTCCAGCACTTTGGGAGGCCAAGGCAGGCAGATCACCTGAGGTCAGGAGCTCGAAACCAGACTGGCCAACATGGTGAAACCCCGTTCTCTACTAAAAATACAAAAATTAGCTGGGCACAGTGGCAGGCACCTTTAATCCCAGATTCTCGGAAGGCTGAGGCAGGAGAATTGCTTGAACCTGGGAGGTGGAGGTTGCAGTGAGCTGAGATTAAACCATTGCACTCTAACCTGGGTGGCAGAGCAAGACACCGTCTCAAAAAAAAAAAGAAAAAAAGAAATCAATATTATATTTGATTAATAGAAAGTCACAAAGTCATTGCTCTGTTGTACAATTTTTTTAAAACAAAAATAAAAAGATTTCACCACAATGTAGATAAACTAAGGATTGAGATAAGGCTACCATGTAAATATTTAGCCCTAATTATGTGACAATCGTAGACTTAAAATCCTGAACACAGTCATCCAGTTAAAAACAGCAGATTAAAAATATAGAATGTATTGCCTCTCTCTCTCCTAAAGCCACATTAAAATGACAGTAAGCAGATTTTTTTTTAACCACAAGGAGAAAGAGAATTTGAAAAAGGTCATAGCAATCAACATTTTGGCTGGAAAGCAGATGGATGAGTGGTAACTGACTTAAAACAGCGAATACTAAAACCTAACAGTGTAAGGAAAATCCAGAAACAGATGACGGAATCCCAGAAATGCTCAGAAAATTGAAGCATCAATTACCCTTAAAAGTCAAAGTTAGTACAGATGGATTTCAAAATAGAAAACTGATTATTTTTTAAATGCTGTATAGTTCAACAGCTTCCTCTCCCTCAGAAACCTGCGCCAAAACTGAAGCTACTATCCATTCCCAATCCTGGATGACAACTAAAGATCTGCTGCTCTCTGAAGAAATGGAACTACAGAGATTTTAATTCAAGGACAAGATACTGAAACAGAATGATCAAGTAATCATTATTCATTACCAAAAAATAAGATCTCTGACCCCCATTCCCTAGGAGAATGGAGGATTTCTCCTAGCTCAAGGAAAATTACTTAAAGAGTCTGGTATTAGGACATGCCAGATGACATTACAGTAAACCTGTGACTAGTTCTGCATACACATCCAGAGCTTCAGATCAACCTCACATTGCCTTACCATCCAACAGGACCTGATAGCCAAGGACTGCCTGATACTTGAGAAGTCTCTAATGTGAATAAGCAATAAAAAAAGAAATAGAAAGAATTTGAGATTAAAAATATGCAAAAGGCATCGGCGCAGTGGTTCACAGCTATAATCCCAGCGCTTAGGGAGGCTGAGATGGGCAGATCACTTGAGGTCAGGAGTTTAAGACCAGCCTGGCCAACATGGTGAAACCCTGTTTCTACTAAAAATACAACAAAAATTAGCTGGGCATGGTAGTGTATGCCTGTAACACCTGCTACTTGGGAGGCTGAGGCAGAGAATTGCTTGAACAAGGGAGGAGAAGGTTTCAGTGAGCCAAGATTGTGTCACTGCACTCCAGCTTGGGTGACAAAGCGAGACTTCATCTCAAAAAAAAAAAAATGCAGAAGGAATAAAACATTCAAGAATGTTTTTAAATTCTTAGCCAGACATGGTGGCTCATGTCTGTAATGCTAGCACTTTGGGAGGCCGAGGTGGGTAGATCACTTGAGCCTAGGAGTTTGAGACCAGCTTGGCAACATGGTGAAAACATGTCTCTACAAAAAATACAAAAATTAGTGTGGTGGCATGCACATGTGACCCTGGCTACTTGGGAGGCTGAGGCTGCAGTGAGCTGAAATGGTGCCACTGCACTTCAGCCTAGGTGACAGAGTGAGAACATATCTCCAAAAAAGAAAAAATTCTTAGAAAAAAAAATTTTTTTGAGGCAGCATTTCGCCCTGTCTGTCACAGGCTGGAGTGCAGTGATGCAATCATGGCTTACTGCAATCACAACTTCCCAGGCTCAAGCAATCCTCCTACCTCAGCCTCCTGAGTAGCCGGGACTATAGGTGCACACCACCATACCTGGCTAATGTTTTTTAAATTTCCTGTAGAGATGGAATTAAAAATATAAAAGCAACTTGCTTTTCTGCCCATGACAGAGTAACTAGTCTCAGACTAGCCTTCTAGGCATTAAAAAGCAAACTAATTAAACTAAAAAACTGGGCAAAATATATGAAATAGTTTTCAAGTACTAGACAACTAGAGTATAGGATGGTAATTCCTAAGAAAAGGAAAACACATGAGATGAGTGAGCCCCACAATTGACTGAACTTTCCCTTGGGAGCATATCCCAGACTATGACATAGAAAGAGAGGGAGGCCAAGTTGAATACAGAGGTCTCATTGCCTCTGAGAAAACAGAGATCAAAGTTCAGAAGCTGGAATCCTGTGGGGTAGGGTGCTACAGAAGAGAGAGCTGTGTGGAGAATGAGCTCCAGAAATCTGCATTAGAGACCCTTTAAAATTTAGGCCAAATACTAGTAAAAGATGAGACAATGTAAGGCCTGGCAGAGACTAGCTACTAGAGAACTGTGAAGACAGTGGGGCCTGGAGCCCACGTGCCTGAGAGATGCTGGAGTTCAAACTGCCAGAGTGGGGACATTTCAGTTAGCCTAGGCATTCAATTGAGACCCCAGAAAGTCTATTATCTTAGAAGGGCTGCTCCACACCCCGGCAGATCTCCCAGCATCTGGAGCACCCACTCTCCTGCATTAGGAACTTACGCTGTCCTCATCCTTATGCAGAGAAGTTGAGACCAAGGAGGTTTCCTACCTCTGTGCCTAGGCACACTTCTGGGTGCTTATGGCTGCACATAGGATTCTCCCTCAGTGCTGGTACATGTGGCTGCTATCAGGGTACCTGTAGGTAGATCTGCCTGGTTCAGCCCTGCCTGTCTTACTCCTCCACCTCCCTGGGGCTGAGGAGGGAGCTCAGACTACTGTGCACTCTACAAGTCAGCCCATTGCTGGAGGCTACAGAGAGCTTCTCCCAATTAACAAGGTTCAAGTATATATTCAGCAGTATTGGCCACAGCTGGCTTTTACACATAAGTGCCCCATCTACTGGCTTGTAGGTCAAACTGCACAGCCCAATAAAGCACCTGCTGACAGAAGTGTTTAGGGCTACAGAAGCAAAGCCAAAAGACCTTACCCAGCATTCTCTATAGTCACATTCTGTGTGTGTGTGTGTGTGTATGTGTGTTGGGGGAGGGGATGGGAAAGAGATAAAATAAGAATATTAAAGGAAAGAAAGAAAAATAAACTATCTTACCCACATGAAAATTATTAGTAGTGCCAGCATCTCTAAATTAAAAAAAAAAAATCCAGGGCAAGAATTCTGGCATCACAAAAAACCTAAATGTAATGACACCACCAAAGGATCACCCTAGCTCTCCAGCAATCATCCCTAACCAAAGTGGAAACTTGTAATGACAGATAAGGAATTTAATGCATGGATTGCAAGAAAGCTCAATGATATCCAAGATAAGATTGAAAAGAAACTCCTAAAGCATTTCAGAAAATGAAGGAAAAGATGAACATCATAAAAACAAATCAATCAGAGCTTCTGGAATTGAAAAACTCCTTAAGGAATTTCAAAACACAATTGAAAGCTTTGTCAATAGACTGGAGCAGGAAAAGAAAAAATTTTGGAGCTCAAAGACGGAACTTTGAAACTAGTCCAGTCAGACATAAATAAAGCAAAAATAATTCTAAAAAATGAACAAAGTCTTCAAGAAATATGAGATTATGTAAAGCAATCAAACCTATAAATATTAGCATTCCTGAGAAAAAGAAAAAAACCTGGAAAACATTTTTTGAGGGTATAGTTTGAGAAAATTTCTCTAAGCTTGCTAAAAAAGTAGGTATCCAGATACAAGAAATCCAGAGAACACCTGCAATATGCTATACAAAATGAACATCACCACGGCTTTAGTCACCAGACTGTCCAAGGTCAACACTAAAGAAAATATCTTAAAGGCAGCAAGAGAAAAATGTGAGATAATGTACAAAAGAAACCATATCAAACTAACAGTGGACTTCTCAGCAGAAAACTTACAAGCCAGGAGAGATTGGGGGCCAATTTGCAGCATTCTTAAAGAAAAGAAATTCCAACCAAGAATTTCATATCCTGCCAAACTAGGCTTCCTGAATGAAGGGGAAATAACATTTTTTCCAGATCAGCAAGTGCTGAAAAAATGTGTTACCACTGGATCAACCTTACAAGAGATCCTTAAGGGAGTTCTAAACTTGGAAACAAAAAAATGATACCTGCCACCACAAAAACACCCTTAAGTACATAGCCCCCAGATCCTATAAAGCAACCACATGATAGAAGCTACATAGGAACCAGCTAACAATTCCACAATAGGTTCAAAACTACATGTATTGATATCAACCTGGAATGTAAATGGTCTAAACACCCCACTTAAAAGGCACAGAGTGGCAAGTTCTACAAAAAAAAAAAAAAAAAGACCCATCAGTCTATCTTAAGAGAACTATGTCACATGTAAGGACACCAATAGTCTTGAAGTAAAGGATTGGAGAAAAGTATATCACACAAATAGAACAAAAAAATGAGTAGGAGTCTCTATTCTTATATCAGATAAAACAGACTTCAAACCAACAAAAGTAAAAAAAAAAAAAAAAAAAAAAGGACAAATAAGGCCATTACATAATGATAAAGTGTTCAATTCAGCAAGAAGACTTCACTATCCTAAACCGATATGCACTCAGCATTGGAGCACCCAGATTCATCAAACAAGTGTTTCTAGAAATATGAAAAGATTTAGACAGCCACACAATAATAGTGGGAACTTCAACACCCCATTGACAGCCTTAGACAGATCATTGAGGCAGAAAACTAATGAAGAAGTTCTGGACTTAAATTTGACACTTGACCAATTGGACTTAATAGACATGTATTTAAAAAGCCAAAATTATACCACTCATACTCTTGGACCACAGTGGAATAAAAATAGAAATCAATACCAAGAAGATCTCTCAAAACCATACTACATGGAAATTAAAGAACTGGCTTCTAAATGACTTTTGTATAAACAACAAAATTAAGGCAGAAATTCAAAAATTCTTTGAAATAAATGAAAACAGAGAAACAACATACCATAATCTCTAGAATACAGCAAAAGCACAGTTAAGGAAAGTTTATAGTCCTAACACTTAGAAAGATCTTAAATCAATGACCAAACAACACACTTCCAGTAACTAGAAAAACAAGAACAAACCCCAAAGCTAGAAGAATAAAGGAAATAACTGAAGTCAGAGCAGAACTAAAAAAATTGAGACCCCAAAACCCATACAAAGAATGAACAAAACCAAAAGTTGGTCCTTGAAAGTATGAACAAGGTCTATACACTACCTAGATTAAAAAAAAGAGAGAGAGAATATCCAAACAAACAGAATCAGAAATGACAAAAGTGACATTATAACAAATCCCTCAGAAATACAAACGATCTCAGAGACTCTTATGAACATCTCTATGCACACAAACTAAAGAATTTAGAAGAAATGGATAAATTCCTAGAAACACACAACCTCCCAAGATTGAGTCAGAAACAAATTGAAACATTGAACAGACCAATATCAAGTTACCAAATTAAATAAGTTAAAAAATACCTACCACTTAAAAAAAAAAAAAAAAAAGCCCAGACCTGATGGATTTACAGCAGAATACTACCATACATACAAAGAGCCAGTACCAATTCTACTAATACTATTCTAAAAAATTGAGTTGGAGGGTCCCTTCCAAATCTCATGTCCTTCTCATATTGCAAAATACAATCATCTCTTCTCAACAATCACTCAAGTCTTAATTCATTTCAGCATTAACTCAAGAGTCCATAGTCCAAAGTCTCATCTGAGACAAGGCAAGTACTTTTGTCTATGAGCCTGTAAAATCAAAAACAAGCTAGTTACTTCCAAGATACAATGTGGGTACAGGCACTGGATAAATGCACTGATTCCAAAAGGGATAAATAAGCCAAAACAAAGGAGCTATAGGCTCCATGCAAGTCTGAAACTCAGCAGGGAAGTCATTAGATCTTAAAGCTCCAAAATTATTTTGACTCCATGTCTCATATCCAGGCCACGCTGATGCAATGGGTGGGCTCCTAAGGTCTTGGACAACTCTGCCCCTGTGGCTCTACAAGGCTTGATTCCTATGGCTGTTATCAAGGGCTGGTGCTAAGTGTGTGTGTCTTCTCCTGGCACATGGTGCAAGTTATCAGTGGATCTACCATTCTGGAGTCTGGAGGGCAGTGTCCCTCTTCTCATGGCTCCACTAGGCAGTGCCCTATTGAGGACTCTGTGTGGGGGCTCCAACTCCACATTTCCCCTCCACGCATCCCTAACAGATGTTCTCCATGAGGGCTTCACCCCTGCAGCAAATTTCTGCCTGGACTTCCAGGCATTTTCATCCATCCTCTAAAATATACATGAAGGCTCCCAAGCATCAACTCTCACCCT
This sequence comes from Cheracebus regulus, assembly GCA_963574635.1. Taxonomy (NCBI): domain Eukaryota; kingdom Metazoa; phylum Chordata; class Mammalia; order Primates; family Pitheciidae; genus Cheracebus; species Cheracebus regulus. The sequence goes on from CAUYQU010012334.1 coordinate 13,632, forward strand.
CTGTGCACTTGCAGGCTTAACACCACACGGAATCCACCAAGGCTTATAAGCTTGTACCCTCTGGAGCAGCAACTTGGGACATATCTGGGGCCCTTTTAGCCACAGCTGGAGCTGGAGTTTCTGGGATGCAGAAAGCAGTGTCTCCCAAAACATTCATTTCAAAACAGATTGAGAAGAAAGCCTCTTTGCCATCTCACCCCTGTACATTGTTCCCCTTGTCTACCTTGACAATCAAGCCTCAATAAATTAGAACTGAAGAAGAAACCACTAGCCAAGATGAACTATACATATGTTCCTTGCCCAACACGGCACTCGAACAATAAAATTAAGTTGTGTATGTCACCTAATTTTACACAGGTTAAACCAAAGTGCTGGAGTTTCACTTATTGTTAGAACCTTTGGAGTCTTCAGAAGTCCTGTTTATTTAACACATCTAATTACTCACTCTATTGTTTTCCTAAAAATCAAATGAAGACAAACTCTTCTCTTTGTTTCTCTTCCCCTCCTTTTCCTATTTCCTTTTCTTCCTATTCACTTTCATTCCTATTCCCTTCCCTTCTCTTTCCTTCCCCTTCTTTTCTTTTCCTTCTTGGTACAGTGTAAGGAAGAAGTGAATAGGATGCTGTGCAGAGGTACAGCAGTTGCCAGTGCACAAGAAGAGAATGCAAGGCAGGGAGAAGGAAGCCATTAGGAAACTAATCAGTGGTGTGTGCACTGGCTCTGAAAGGTGGGGGAGGCATTGCACAGAGATGGTGGTGGAGACATGAGTTTGGGAGATAGATAGAATGAGAAAAATAAGTAAATCAATTGAGACAGTGAGTAGTTAAGTTGAAAGTTTTAAGAACCAGATTTCCCACTTGGAGAAGGCATGTAAATCCTGAAAGGCCAGAGTGCCTCTTCTCCAAACGATCCCAACACCTCTCCGGCAAAGGCACAGAACTGAATGGAGGATGAGATGGATGAATTGACAGAAGTAGGCTTCAGAAGGTGGGTAATAACAAACTTCACAGAGGTAAAAGAACATGTTCTAACCCAATGCAAAGAAACTAAGAAAGTTGATAAAAGGTTAGAGGAGCTGCTAACTAGAATAACCAGTTTAGAGAGGAACATAAATGACCTAATGAAGCTGAAAAATGCAGCATGAGAACTTTGTGAAGCATACACAAGAATCAATAGCCAATTTAATCAAGTGGAAGTACGAATGTCAGAGATGTAATCCCAGCACTTTGGGAGCCCAAGGAAGGTGGATCACCTGAGGTTAGGAGTTCAAGATCAGCCTTGCCAACATGGCAAAAACCAGCTCTACTAAAAATACAAAAAATTAGCTGGATGTGGTGGTGCATGCCTGTAATCCCAGCTACTTGGGAGGCTGAGGTAGAAGAATCCCTTGAACCTGGGAGGTAGAGATTGCAATGAGCTGAGATCACACCACTGCACTCCAGCCCAGGTAAAAGCAAGACTCTGTCTCAAAAAAAAAAAATGGAGATGGAAGACTATCTTGACGAAATAAAGAAGGCAGAAAAGATTAGAGAAGGATGAAAAGTAATGAACAAAACCTCTGAGAAATGTGGGACTATGTAAAAAGACCAAACCTACAACTGATTGGAGTAACTGAAAGAGACAAGGAGAACAGAACCAAGTTGGGAAACACACTTCAGGATGTTATCCAGAAGAACTTCCCCAATCTAGCAAGACATGCCAACATTCAACTTCAGAAAATACAGAAAACCCCACTAAGATACTCCACAAGAAGATCAACCCCAAGACATATAATCATCAGATTCTCCAAGGTTGAAATGAAGGGAAAAAAGTTAAGCATAGCCAGAGAGAAAAGCCGGGTCACCTACAAAGAGAAGCCCATCAGACTAACAGCGTATCTCTCTGCAGAAACCCTACAATCCAGAAGAGAGTGAGGGGCCAATATTCAACATTCTTAAAGAAAAGAATTTACAACCCAGAATTTCATATCTAGCCAAACTAAGCTTCATATGTGAAGGAGAAATAAAATCCTTTTCAGACAAGCAAATGCTGAGGGAATTCATCACCACCAGGCCTGCCTTGCAAGAGCTCCTAAAGGAAGCAATAAATATGGAAAGGAAAAATCAGTACTGGCCACTGCAAAACACACAAAAATATAAAGACCAATGACACTATGAAGAAATGGCATCAACTAGTGTGCAAAATAACCACCTAGCATCATGATGACAGGATCAAATTCACATGTAAAAATACTAACCTTAAATGTAAATGGGCTAAATGCCCCAGTTAAAAGACACAGACTGGCAAATTGGATAGAGTCAAGACCTATCAGTGTGCTGTGTTCAAGAGATCCATCTCACATTCAAAGACACACATAGGCTCAAAATAAAGAGATGGAGGAAAATTTACCAAGCAAACAGAAAGCAGAAAAGAGCAGGGATTGCAATCCTAGTATCTGACAAAACAGACTTTAAACCAAAAAGGATTTTTAAAGGACAAAGAAGGGTGTTACATAATGGTAAAGGGATCAGTTCAACAAAGAGCTAACTATCCTAAATATATATGCACCCAATACAGGAGTATCCAGAAAAGTTCAGCCCGGGTGCAGTGGCTCACGCCTGTAATCCCAGCACTTTGGGAGGCTGAGGCAGGCAGATCACCTGAGGTCAGGAATTTGAGACCAACCTGGCCAACATGGTGAAATCCCATCTCTACTAAAAAATACAAAAAAAAATTAGCTAGACGTGGTAGTGCATGCCTATAATCCCAGCTACTCAGGAGGCTGAGGCTGGAGAATCTCTTGAACCTAAGAGGCAGAGGTTGCAGTGAGCCAAGAATGTGCCATTGCACTCCAGCCTGGGTGGCTGAGCAAAACTCTGTCTCAAAAAAAAAAAGTTCTTAGAGACCTAAAAAGAGACTTACACTTCCAGACAATAATAGTGGGAGACTTTAACACTCCACTGTCAATATTAGACAAATCAATGAGACAGAAGATTAACAAGGATATTCAGGACTTGAATTCAGCTCTGGATCGAGTGGACCTAATAGATATCTACAGAACTCCCTACCCCAAACAACAGAATATACATTCTTCTCAGTGCCACATGGCAATTTCTCTAAAACTGACCACATAATTGGAAGTAAAACACTCCTCAGCAAATGCAAAAGAACTGAAATCACAAAAAACCATCTCTCAGACCACAGTACAATCAAATTAGAACTCAAGATTAAGAAACTCACTCAAAACCACACAACAACATGGAAATTGAACAACCTGGAAATTGAACAACCTGCTCCTGAATGACTCCTGGGTAAATAATAAAATTAAGGCAGAAATCAAGAATTTCTTTGAGACCAATGAGAACAAAGAGACAACATATCAGGATCTCTAGGACACAGCTAAAGCAGTGTTAAGAGAGAAATTTACAGCACTAAATGCCCACATCAGAAAGCTAGAAAGATCTCAAGTTGACACCCTACCATCACAATTAAAAGAACTAGAAAAGCAAGAACAAACAAATCCAAAAGCTAGCAGAAATCAAGAAATAATTGAGATCAGAGTGGAACTGAAGGAGATAGAGACATTTAAAAACCCCTTCAAAAAATCAAAGAATCCAGGACCTGGTTTTTTGAAAAAATTAATAAAATAGACTGATAGCCAGATGAATAAAAAAGAAAAGAGAGGGCTGGGTGCAGTGGCTCACAACCGTAATGCTAGCACTTTGGGAGGCCAAGGCAGGTGGATTGCCTGAGCTCAGGAGTTCGAGACCAGCTTGGGCAATATGGTGAAACCCCATCTCAAAATACAGAAAATTAACTGAGCATCATGGCATGCACCTGTAGTCCCAGCTACTCAGGAGGCTGAGGCAAGAGAATTGTTAGAACTGGAGCGGCGGAGAGATCCAAGATGGCCGATTAGCAACAGCTCAGGAATGTAGCTGCCAGTGAAAGCGCAGAGAACGAGTGTACGCCGCACTTTCCAATGAATTTTTGTTGCCCACAGACCGGGAGATTCCCGGCAGAGGAGCCACACAGGTCTCCAGCGTGACTCTTTTGGCCGGCGCGGCTGTTTTGCCGGTGCCCCAGCATGGCACTTCCCCGTGTGGAGTATACTGGATGGACGGGCTCGGCTAGTCCCATCCCCACAAGGAAAACAGCAATTGGAAGCGCTGAGGACTGAGAGTTTCACAGCAAGCACAGTGAACCCAGGAAGGTCCGGCTCTGTGGGGAACGGGTGTCCGCCAAAGGAAAACTAAGAAACAGAAAAAACTTCATCACCGGGCGGAGAGAGATCCAAGATGGCCGCGTAGCAGAAGCTCAGGATTGTAGCTCCCAGTGAAAGCGCAGAGAGCGAGTGGACGCCGCAATTGCAGATGAATTTTTGATGCCCACAGACTGGGAGATTCCCGGGGAAGGAGCCACACGGGTCGTCATCGAGACTCTTTTGGCCGGCGCAGCGCTTCTCGGTGCAGAGTATACGGGACTGGGTGCCTAACTTTTAGTCGGGCTCCGCTGGTGCCATTCCCACAAAGAGAACAGCAATTGGAAGCGCTGAGGACTGAGAACAAGCACAGCTGAACCTGGGAAGGCCCAGCTCTGTGGGGAAGGGGCGCCACCCGAAGGAAAACTAAGAAAAAACTTCATAACCAACAAGCCGGACGTCCACTCAGAGACCCAATCTGAAAGTCGGCAATTACAAAGACGACAGGTGGATAAATCCACAAAAATGGGAAGAAACCAGTGCAAAAAGGCTGAGAACACCCGAAATCA